>JADMNL010000027.1:219585000-219622500 GCA_016271365.2 Neoceratodus forsteri
CGGGCTCAACTGGAGGGGGGTATTCAGGCAAATCCATAGGCACCTTTAACATGGTGCCCCCTTTGGGCACAAGGCCCTCCTCTCTGGCCGGCATACCCTTGGGGACCAGGTGGCCCCGGGAGCCAGAACTCTTGGGGATGGTAAGGAACCCCACAACAGGTGGAGCCCAGGGTCTCGATACCACCACTGGAAACAATATATAGGGCCCTCCCAGGACCCTCCGTGGGAACACTACCTCCAGGGGTTTCAAGGGTGAGCCCAGGGCCACTGGTAATTGGGGGACAGGAAAAAAAAAAATTACTCACCTTAGTAATGTTGTTTCTTCTAATGGAGCCTTGTTGTATTCTGACCTATGCAGCAGTGATATCCAACCTTTGAACTGCCCCGGAGAGAAAAAAAAGTTAACTTTCCATGCAAGGCATGGAACGCTGAGCTCGAGCTCGGTTGAGACTGTCTGTTGTTGTTTGAACCCAAACCGTCAGATCTTTATGAGCTATACTCACTGGGCGTCCTGTGTGGAAACTGTAAACTCACACTAGCCAACTGGCAACTAAATTTAATAAAGGTTTTTTGGTTCCAAGGCAAAGACTCAAGTCAGGAAACCCAAAAACAAAAACACAACACACACCCAAAAATAAAAGGGTGAGAAAAAAGGAGGGGGGGGGCACCTCTAGGGTGCCAACACTGTTCCTGCCCACCCACATCCCAAAAACCCAGGTTCTGAGGGGGTCAGAATACAGCAAGACTCCATTAGAAGAAACAACATTACTAAGGTGAGTAATTTTTTCTTCAAACAACATAAAGTCTTGCTGTATTCTGACATATGCAGACTACCAAGCAGTACCTCCATGGAGGAGGGACAGAACCTACTTTGGAAACAGGCTCTGACGCACTGCTGTGCCAAACCGAGCATCACTCCTAGCCTGGATATCCAGAGAGTAACGCTTGGAGAAAGTATGTACTGTTTTCCAGGTGGCTGCTTGACAAATCTCCAAGATAGGAATATCCCTGGCAGCAGCCAGGGAAGCAGCTGTACCTCTAGTAGAGTGAGCCCTCAGGCCTGAGGGTGGAATCCTACCTAATTTTTCATACCAGAATTGTATACAAGAGACAATCCACCCTGGCAATAGACCTCTTAGTGGCAGGTTTTCCCTTGCCAACCTCACCATAAGTGAGGAACAATTGGAGGCAGTCAAACCTGTGACCCTTGGTGCGCTCTATGTAGCAGCTAAGGGCCCTTTTCACATCCAGGCTGTGCAGTCTCCTCTCACCAGAGGAGGAATGGTCAGTGAAGAAAACAGGAAGAGACACAGACTGATTAAGGTGGAAATCTGAAACCACCTTAGGCAAAAACTTCCTGTTAGTCTGAAGGATCACCTTATCTCTATGTAAAGAGATAAAATCAGGCTCCACTGACAGGGCCTGTAACTCACTTATGCGTCTGGCAGAAGTAATGGCTACCAAGAACACAGTTTTCCAAGTCAAGTACTTAAGCTCTGCTGAGGACAAAGGCTCAAAAGGGGGTTGCATAAGCTGAGCAATGCAAACATTAAGGTCCCAAGCAGGGGCAGGGTCCCTGAAGGGAGGATTGGTATGCAGCAATCCCTTGAAGAATTTACAGAATACAGGATGAGCTGAAAGGGAAGAGGGCTTGCCTGCTGACAAGAAGGCAGAGACAGCTGCCAGATGTACTCTAAGTGTAGCTGGTCCGAGTCCCAAGCTACTGAGATGAACCATATAGTCCAAGACTGTAGGCAACACAGCAGACTCTGGAGGAATATGCTTCCCAGAGCACCAAATAGTAAACCTTTTCCATTTGGAGTTGTAAGTCTTTCTGGTGGAAGGCTTTCGAAAAGCCTTTAAAATGTCCAGAACAGCTTGAGAGAGTTGCAAATCAGCAAACTCTTCAAGAGCCAGACCTTGAGATTGAGAGATTTGAGATTCGGATACCAAACCCTCCCCTGAGAACATGATAACAGGTTGTAATTCCTGGGAAGAGACAGGGGAAGGTGGACTGCTAAGGACAGCAAGAGAGGGTACCAGGGCTGTCTGGCCCAGTCTGGAGCAATCAGAATCACTTTGCAGGGTTGAGACCTGAGTTTGACTAGTACCTTGAACAGAAGCGGGGAAGCATACAGGAACTTCCCTTCTCAATTGAGAAGAAGAGCATCCAGGGGGACTGAGCCCAACACTGGGGGTCTGCAGCAAAAAAGAGGAAGTTAGCGATTGTCTAGGGCTGCAAAAAGATCTATCTGTGGGGTGCCCCATCTGGAGAAGATCACCCTCAAAATCAGGGGATCTAGGGACCATTCGTGATGGCCCTGAGACATCCTGCTGAGGGCATCTGCCAGGACATTGTCCTTCCCTGGGAGATGCACTGCTATCAGAGAGGTATTCAGGGACTAGGCCAGAGACCACAACTTCATTGCTTCTGTGCACAAGGCCGTAGACAGAGTGCCCCCTTGCTTGTTGATGTACCACAATGTGGTGGTATTATCTGTCCTGATCTTAACTACTTTGTTCTGAACAGACTTGGAAAAAACTTGAAGTGCTAGAAACACTGCTCTGAGTTCTAAGAGACTGATGTGAAGCAGAGATTCTTGAGGTGACCACAGCCCTTGGGTGGTCAGATCCCCCAAGTGGGCTCCCCAGCCCAAGAGGGAGGCATCTGTGGTAAGGATTAGAGAATGAGATTGAGTGACAAAGGGGACTCCTTGCCTTAGGTTGTCCTGATCCTGCCATCACTGCAGGGCCTGGATCAGGGTTCGAGTCACTGGGATTAGATTGGTCAGAGAATCCTTCCTCTGGGACCAGAAGGCTCTTAAGTGGAACTGAATGTCCCTCATCTGAAATCTTGCTCCTTGGACCACTGCTGTAGAGGTAGCCATGTGGTCCAGGAGCTGTGGAAAATGCCTTGCTGGTCGAGACACCTGTAGGGTGAATGAAGAGGCCAGTGTAACAAGGGTCCTTGCCCTATCCAGGGGAAGGAAGGCTCTTGCCCTTATTGTATCCAGCTCCGCCCCTATGAAGGTGAGGAGTTGCACTGGTTCTAGAACCAACTTTGAAAGATTCAGGAGGAATCCTAGAGAAGTGAGCAGTTGCCGAGTTATCTGTAGGTGTGACTTGACTTGGTCTGGAGACTGACCCACTATGAGCCAGTCGTCCAGGTATGGAAAGATGGAGATCTTTTTTCTCCTTAGGAAAGCAACCACTACTGCCAGGCATTTTGTGAACACCCTTGGAGCTGATGTTAGGCCAAAGGGCATTGCTCTGAATTGATAGTGGCCTGAGGGCAACTCGAACCTGAGGTACTTTCTGTGGGAGCATCTGATGAGAATGTGGAAATAGGCATCCTTGAGGTCCAGGGAGACTAGCCAGTCCCCTGGTCTTAGAGAGGGTAGAATTATTCCCAGAGTCACCATTTTGAGCTTTGGCTTTAAAAGGTGTTTGTTTAAATATCTGAGATCCAGGATGGGCTGCCATTCTCCTGTCTTTTTGGGGGTTAGGAAGTACCTGGAGTACAATCCTTTTCCCTTGTGTAGGGGTGGAACCCTTTCTATAGCTCTCAGAGCCAAGAGGGAAGAGACCTCTGCCTCTAGGGCAAGGGCCTCTGAAGGATTTGCAGGTGGAAAGGATCTGGTTCTCATCTTGGGACATTGTTTGAAGCTGAGAACCAGTCCCTGGTTTACTAGTTCCAGGACCCATTTGTCTGATGTTAAAGACCTCCAGTTCTGGACAAAGTAAGCCAGCCTGCCCACTACTGGTAGTGGAGAATCGGCCAGGGCAAACCCATCAGGGTGCCTGTTTGGCAGGGGCTTTAAGCTGAGGGGTGGTAGCAGACCTGCTTATACCCAGTCTGCCTCTCCCTCTGAAGAACCCCCCTCTGGACAAAGGCGGAAGAGGAGGCCTGGGCTTGGTAGAAAGGCCTATGAAAAGGTCTGCCCCTGCCCCTGGAATGCTGCCTCTGGGGAGTGGCTTGCCTTTCCTTGGCCTGAGCACTCCTCTATAGGTGGTCCTGTTCCCATCCATTTTCTTCAAGTAGTTCTCTGTCTGCTCCCCAAACAGAGAATTACCAACAACAGGAAAATCCATGGCCTTAGTCTGGGTATCCTGTGATAGGCTAGTACATCTGAGTCAAGCCATCCTACAAAGGGCCACAGATGTAGCCATGACTCTAGATGAAACATCACTGGAGTCCACTGCAGCATGAAATTGCACCTTGGATGCCTCAATACCATCTGCAGCCACCTGCTCCAGCTCCTTGGCAAGCTGGCCAGGGACCTGTTTAGCTAGAGCCATCACAGTGTCCCATCTAGACCTCTGGTATCTAGCTGTGTAGGCCATATAATTAGCCTGCCTGAGTCCCAAAGATGCTGCCATGTACTGTTTCTTTGCCATGGCATCAATCCTCCTGGAGTCCTTATCTGGGGGGTGTGAAGCGAAGGGGTATCTGGAGCACAAGAGATGGGAGGGTCTCGGCACCCAACTAAGGATCTAAGGTTCGAGCAGACTCGATAGACCGTAAGGCCTAATCTGCTGGCAAATAGTATGTTAGTATGTATATTTGCCTCATCACAGGCAGCAGCCTGCACTACCCCAACATGGCTGCATTGCTGGGAAAGGAACTCTGTATCTGAGCCTGAAAGATTATACCTCTTGTCCATTCTTTTGTCCACAGGAGGTATAGAATTAGGAGTCTTTAAAATTTTAAATGTCTGTTTCCCAAAAGACTTATGGAGGGGAATAGACAGCCTTCTAGACTCTGGGATGTCCATCATCTCAACATAATCAGGCTCCTCCTGATCCTCTACTGCTTCCTCCACAGGAAGCTGGAGAGTTTCAGCCACTTTTTTGTAAAACAAAGTGGGAAGGGGACTCAGAAAGCCTAGGAGGAGAAACACCTGAAGGTCTGTCTGGGGAGATGTCTGGGTCAATGGGCACATCCAGACTTTCATAATTCACCATCACTATCCTCCTCCTCCTCCTCCTCCTCCTCCTCCGGTTCATAAAAATCCTCTAAATTATAATCCGGAACTGGGTGAACCGACCGAACCGAGCCCCTAACCGATGGTGCCGGTTGAGTCGGAGTTCAGAGACAAGCGACTGAACAATCCTTATCACTTTGGCTATTTCATGTTGGTCAGAGAAAGAACTTGTGGATCCGAACGGCTGACTTATCCTTCCTTTCTTTTAACTGGAACCGACTCCTCAGAGTCGGTTCTCCTTGCCTGAAAAAGTTTCACCCTGGTCAGAGGGCACTCCTTCTGGTTCGGTTGAAACCAAACCAGGCTAGCCATCAGGTCAGTGGACTTTTGACCTCCTTTCAGTCCAGCCTACCCTCTCTTTTCCAGGGTAGCTGTAGGAAAACTTTGCAAATCTGGCAGTCTGAATCAAGGTGGTCAAACCCCAGACAATAAGCACAGGTGGTGTGGGGGTCAGCCTTAGCAAAGGCTTCCCACACACACTACAGTGTTGAACCCCAGTGAGCCCGGTTTTTCTTTTGGATTTCTCAGACATGGCCAGTCCTAACCAAACTTACCCTTTTGACAATCCACAGGCAAGACACCCATATGGGTTCTGACTGTGTTACGGTCGTGGAAAAAAGCGTATTAAGAAATCCGTTTTTTTGGTTTTTAGAACCCGATAAGGACCGGTTACCACACTCTAAAAAGCAGAACTTTTTTTTTTTTTTTTACAAACCTGATTGGTTCAAACCGAACCGATCCGACGTTTACAAGTTCCACACAGAAGCTAATAATAATAAACCTATCTAGTACTCACGGTGCCAGAGACTGAACCGACAGGTTAGATGGAAGAAATTCGGTTGAAACCGAGGAAAAGGACGACACTTTAACCGACTAAATTGAACCAAGCGAAGGATAAATCTCCTGGCGACTGTTCAATGGTGGAAGTAAAGAATCTGGCGGTTTGGGTTCAAACAACAACAGACAGAGTCTCAACCGAGCTCGAGCTCAGCGTTCCATGCCTTGCATGGAAAGTTAACTCTTTCCTCTCCGGGGCAGTTCAAAGGTTGGATATCACTGCTGCATATGTCAGAATACAGCAAGACTTCATGTTGTTTGAACAACACGTGTTTGAACCGGTGGGGATGGCCCCCCAGTGATAGCCAACGTGCAGGTGGGTGGTAGTGGGGGCCAACTTGCCCTTGCACCACAGGGCGTACAGGGGAATGGCGCTGCTGAGCAGGGAAAAGGACCAAGTGGGTCGGCGCGGTCCCCTGGGCCCTTGGCGGCAGATCAGCTGATTCACACCCCACGGACCCCCCCTGCTCCAGTACCCAACAATAACAAATGGGCATATGCAGGACTGGAGGATCCTTTAAGGGATCATTTGTCAGACAGCACGAGGGAGAATACATAGACATGTTCTCTCTGCTACACAGGGAACTCCCGGAGGAAGAGAATGACAGAAAAAGAATGAAGGAGAGGGTGTGGAGGCCGAAGGTCCCATTCACTTTTAAGAACTGGACTGCGGCCTTTGACATATTCATGTCAGTGTACGGGATGAAGTACTCAGATAAACTGCTGCCCTTACTCAAGTATAGGGACACCATTAAATTTGCTCACCTGTCTTTCGACGGATGGGCCTGGTTAAAGTACGACGAGCAGTTTCGTCTAAAACTGGCTCGCCAACCCAGTTTAAAATGGGAAAATATGCATCTCTATCTATGGGCCATGTACATGACCAGGGGCAGACCTAATTCTGTAACGTACACTGACAGTGGGCATGTGATCGCCCGACCCAGTAACAGTGACAAAAAGGAGTTCAAAATAAGGGGACAAGAAAGCTTATTACGATTACAATAATGGGAAGTGCTTTCGGAGCCACTGTAAATTCCATCATGTCTGCAGGTTGTGTGGAGGAGGTCACCAGGTTACCGACTGCAAAAAAGGCACATCTGGAACTGCCGGTCCTCCACATTCGGACAAGTCCAAGTCCGGGGCTGGCTAAGCTGGCAAACACCCCAGTGGACTTACAAAAGATGTCGAACTGGCTTTCCCGGTATCCTGACCAAAACGGGCAGCACAATTTTTGTGGGCTAGTTTTAGCGAGGGATTTGAAATCCCTTACTGGGGTCCCCGGATTGCTATGGCAGCCCGCAACCTAAAATCAGCTATCACTCTGCCATCAATGTTGGCACACAAGATCAACAAAGAAGTACAAGCAGGATGGGTCACGGGCCCTTTTAGCCAGCCTCCCTTCCAGACACTCAGAGTATCTCCACTTGGTCTTGTCCCAAAAAAGAACGAAGGGGAATACCGACTGATCCATCACCTTTCCTACCCGAAAGGCGGATCAGTAAATGACCACATTGCACCAGAGGATGCGTCAGTAAAGTATGCATCCTTGGATGTGGCGGTTGAATTTGTCCGGGGCTTAGGCATCAGCACCTTGATGGCAAAGAGTGAAAGTCAGCATTTCGCCTGTTGCCAGTACGACCAAAGGATTATGATCTATTGGGTTTTATGTTCCGAGGGCAATGGTATTATGACATGGCAATGCCCATGGGTTGCTCAATTAGCTGTGCAGTTTTTGAGACATTTCTACCTTTCTAGAATGGGCCACCAAAGGTATACACAGGAAGCATACAATCATTCACTATCTTGATTTTTATTCATTGGTACCAAGGATTAGGGTAAGTGCCAGCACACTCTAAATGGCTTTCAGACATTAATGAAAAAATTTGGGGTACCCCTGGCAGTAGAGAAAATAGAGGGTCCTACCACATGCATCTCATTCTTAGGTATTGAGCTGGACTCCGTGGCCATGGTCTCACGGATACCTCTGGATAAGGTAAAAAACCTACGAAGATTGCTGAGGGAAGTTATTGGAGCAAAAAAGGCCACTCTAGTGCAATTACAGTCCCTGCTGGGACACCTCAACTTTGCATGCCGGGCAGTGAGCCCCGGGCGCCCATTCCTCAGGAGACTAACAGCAGCAATGTCTGGCCCTACAAAACCGTATCACCATATACGGATATCAAGGGAGCCTCAAGGCCGACTTTCATGGTCTGGGGAGCTTTTACCGATTTTAATGGAGTAAGCTTGTGGCAAGATAAAGGACCCCATCACCACGGTTTGGATATGGTGACTGATGCATCGGGGAGCATAGGTTTCGGGGCATATTTTCAAAGGTCCTGGTTTGTGGGATCGTGGCCAGAGAATTGGGTGGAGCAGGGTTGACTAAAAACATCACGCTGTTAGAGCTGTTCCCAATCATGGTAGCAGTCCAGGTGTGGGGACATCGGCTGCAGAACCAGTCAGTACTGTTCTTCTCTGACAACAAGGCAGTGGTGCATATCATCAACTCACAATCTTCCAAGTCGGAGGATGCGATGAGGGTACTGCGAGTGTTTGTGTTATGCTGTCTATCCTGGAACATCACTTTCCGGGCAAAACATGTGCCTGGGAAGGATAATGTGATCGCTGATGCCTTGTCTGAAGCAATGCAAACTAACCGCTTCAGACAGCTGGCACCACACGCGGAAGCAGCCCCAACACCGATCCCGGACACACTTTGGCAACTTGGGAGTCAGGAAAGCTTCTATGGGTTCAACTTGCTGTTACCCCATCGACCAGGAGGAAATACTCAGGCAGCTTCACAGCATTTGCCTGTTTTTGTGGACAGCAGGTAAGCGAGACCCACAGACAAAACACAACAACAGGTACAAGAGTATGTGCTCCACCTTATTCAGTTGCTTCGGACACCAGCTGTCATCCGAGTACACTTGTCGGGAATAGCTTTCATCTGGCAGGCATTGGGCCACCCTGACCCAACCAGCAACTTCACAACCCGCAAGATGCTGGAGGGGTGGAAAAGATCTCAGGATGCCAATAAGCACGGGCGACCTGACGGACATACTGTCAGCATTGGGTACAGTATGTAACACATGGTACGAGGCACAGTTATTCAGGTCCCTGTTTACATGTGCATTTTATGGGGCATTTCGGGTTTCGGAGTTGGTGCCAGACTCTAAAACTGCTGCAGGTGGTTTCAACATCCAGCTAGGGAGCATCTCCTAGATGCCCGACAGAGTCATACTGTGTCTTCGAAGTTCAAAAACTAACCAAATGGGTCCCCCAGCAATGATCACTTTGCATCACTCAAGTGCCAGCGAGTCCTGTCCTTACACCTGTTTACAGGCTTTCTTGGCAGATAGACCCGGGGGGTCATTTGTTTGTGCACAGGGATGGATCCCCTGTGATCAGATGCCAATTTGCAGCAATCTTACGTAAAAGTTTGTGGTTCACAGGCAAGAACCCCAAGGTGTTCGGCACCCATTCATTTCAAATTGGGGCAGCCACAGAAGCCTCGAGATTGGATTTGGGGGAGGCACAGATCAAGAAGATCGGTAGGTGGCCGTCAGCAGCATTTAAGGGATATATCCGGCCTCAACAGCTCCTGCAGGTGGTGCAAGAGTAAAAGAGGTCATGTTGACAAGAAACTGTTGAGAGGAACAATAATGACTCTTCGTTTATCTTATAGCAGAGCGAAGGATGCCAGCAGATATGGGTCATCGGCCATTCCTACATCCGGGAAGCACACAGTCGAGCATTGGTCCGCCCATATGGAACACAGCTGGGGGTCCTGAAAGAACAAGCAAGGCTTTGTTTGGCTGGAAAAGGGGGGGATGCGTTGGGGACAGCTGCTGGACACGGTGATAAGTTTGGAGTTGGACAAGAAACCACCCCTGGCGCTGGTGGTGCAGTTGGGCGGAAACAACACAGTAGGACTGGGGGCCCCAAAACTCTGCAGGGAAATCAAGCGGATTTTGGCCCAGCTTCAGGCCTTGCTCCCGACGACCAGGCTGGCCTGGTCTCAAATCACCTCTCGACGTCAGTGAAGGGGTGCCCGCAGCATCAAAGCCATTGAGAAGGCTAGGAGAGGGGTCAACCGGGAGGTGTCCCATTTTGCCTCCCTCCATGGAATTGCCATTTTGGGTCACTTCCTAACACCCAGGACATGTGATGCCATGTATTGCGGGGATGGAGTACATCTGTCAGGGATAGGGAATGACATCCTCAATACCACAATCCAGGAATGCTGCAAGTCAGCAGTAAAACAGGGGAGACCCCTCGGGCATTAAGGGGAAAACGTGCTATGCACATTGGAGTGATGTAAATTCATGGTGGATAGGTAAATTAAGCATTTGTGGTATTGGGTGACCTGGGGCCCGGGTGGCGCAACCCTGGGCGGGTACGCTACTGGGTAGTGGTACCCAAGAACATGGTGGGCATCGTAGGGGTTTCAGGGCTGGAGGATGAGGAAGGTGGCCCTGCGCGGGCACCGGCCCCTGCTCAACTGGCATGATACCCCCAGATGCAACTGAGTGGGAGGTAGGGGAGACTGTCCAAGGGAGAGGCATGGCCCTGGGCAGGTCTGCCCGACTCGAGGGCCAGAGTCCCCCCCATTGGAAGCACCACACCACCTGAATTTGCTGCTCCCAGGGGTCTCTTGCATAACTGTGTACAAGGTTAAGGATTATATATAGAGAATATTATGTATTGTAAATAAAATGATTACTGTTTAGTAAAGCTGTGGCCTTTTATGCCAAAATTGAAACCTGGTGTGTGTGTACAGTTACTGTGAGTCCGATTGGGCAATTGGCTAGTGGTGTTAGGTGGTCTTAAGAAGCACTTAAATGGCGTCTCCCAAGAGTATTTATGGCTTATTGGCCAGACACCTTTCTTTACCACTTATAGAAGTGTTTTTGGCGCTACCAGGCTGTTGGACATGCGCAGTGTACAAACACAGTAATCAGTACTGCAAATGTTAAAATCAGTTAAAGGATCTTCATCTACAGTTCAGTGACCGAATACAGTTCGTATACTTTTCATCAGCTTCTGAGTTTGGTCAAAAGCTCTTGACCAGGGAAGTTTATTGAGTTAATGCTCGTATGGGGAGGACTGCTTAATTGTATAAATGACTAACTACCGAGTATGGAACAGGGATGTTTTAACCGAAAATACAGGGTGTTTGTTAATATAAAAACATTGAGATGGTTATCCCAGCTCATGGTAGTACTGGCCTGCTATAACTTCAATATCCGGAAATATTTTGTACTATCCCCCCCCCAATGCTGTATCAATATGTAGGGGCTAAATTAACTTCTTACTGTAATAATGTTAAGCATTATTTATAATGTGTATGTTGCTTCTATAAGCCTGCCTAAGAGGGTAGTGTAGACGTGTACCAAACACAGA
Organism: Neoceratodus forsteri; assembly: GCA_016271365.2. Taxonomy (NCBI): domain Eukaryota; kingdom Metazoa; phylum Chordata; order Ceratodontiformes; family Ceratodontidae; genus Neoceratodus; species Neoceratodus forsteri. The sequence goes on from JADMNL010000027.1 coordinate 219,596,226, forward strand.
TAAACTAATAAAAATACCGTACAAAAAATGTGCAAAATAAAAATGAAATATTTCAGACAAAAAAATACTACTATGCTAAAACTGTATTTTCAGTTTGATAAAACTAAGGCTCTATTTAAGCAATATACCCGAGAGGGTGTAGGGTATACCGGTGGATTTACCACGGCTGGTGTGGTTTGGTCACGAGGCCGCGGGCCGAGTGACTTAACTGTACCAGCCGTGGTAAATCCACCAGTATACCCACACCCTCTCGGGGTATATTGCTATTATACAATGGTAGAAATAATTTGTTAATATGTTTTGTATTTTTTTGATATGTTTTTCTGAATTATTTTGTGATAATGATATATATGTTCTTCCGCTGAGAAAAAATAGTTCCTTTTTAGTATTAAATATAGAGACAGGTAAAGTGCTGTATCTTGAAAAGGTTTTATTTGTGTAAATAATTGTTTTGAATGAACATTTCATAAGAGCAAGGTTTAATTAGTTAATTTTTTTAAAAGAGCATTCAATGTTTTATTTCTGAAACAATATTTAGGAAATGAATAGTGATGAAGTAACATGTTATAGCTTGTATGAATTTTTTACATTTATAAATTGCCCTTTGTGTTTTCTGAGTGTTGTGTCTTTAACAAGTTAGGTTGCGAGTCGTTTTTGAGCATATGCTCGCTGTGCACAGCATGTGACTTGGTCGTTGCGTTAGTTGTGCTGGTAACAGATGGGGAGCTGATCGTGGAGGGTGCGTGGAGAATGCCAGTATTGCATTTGACTGAGACAGATGGCTGGTGCTCCATAGGCGGGTAAGTTAGTGGTGTTGTGTCGGTACTTTTGGAGGCCAAGCCGGGAGATTTTAGAAGAGGTTTCTCTGAAGTTTTAATGCTCGGTTCGTGTAAAATACTTGAGTTTTCTGCGTCGGATGGCTCGTTTTCGTGACTGAATATATTTTCTAGGTCTTAGAAATGTAGCAAGTGGAATGAGATGTTGATTTTGTTTTAATTACGTTTTTAGTTGCGGTGGTAAGCGGCAATTACAAATGGCGGCTGTTACTTTGAAGTTTAACGGCGGCAGTGATACTTGTTGGCTGGCACCTTTTCCAGTGGGTATATTGGAGGATTTATAACTGCTTTAAGGTGCCAGCCAACCAATCACAATGCAGAGATTTCTGTTGGTTTTTAAGTCCATGGTATAATGGCTGTTTTAGCGGTACTGTTATCCACTCTGACCTATACAGCCTCATTCTAAATGTCTTTGCAAATACTATCAGTGTTTTTTAACTCAACGTTTAGTAGTTTTAATTGGTAAATCAATACAAACTGGCCTTGATGGGGAAATGGATGGGAAGGACAAAATTAGTACAGCCAAGTGAGAAATATATTAAATAGTAGAGCTGGCCCTCCTCCCAACAGATACACAGAAAAAGACCCCCAGTTCTGTTCCGGGAGATGCAAGTACTACTCACTGGACAGAAAAGGCAACCACTGAGGAAACAGAAATAGAGGGGAGGAACAGAGAAAGAAGAATAAATGGTGGCAGCAAGGGTAAAGAGCCAATGAAAGGAAAGTGAGTAAGTATGGGTAAGTGTGTTCATGGAGTAGAGCTTTCAAAGTGAAAGGGGAGGGGCAACAGGCAAAGCTACGGGGCAGGAGAGAACAGAGAAGCAGCAGCTTGTACGAGAAACCCACCTGTCCAGCTGAGGCCTCGGGGTGAGGGAGGGGGGAGAAGAAGTGGCAGTCAGAGTTTCCATGGGCGTAGAAGAAGGTGGGAATGGACAAGGAGAGGGTTGAGACTGGAAAAAAGGGCGTCAAACTAGAATTTAGGGATAGGAGAAACACAGTGGGAAAGGTGTCTACCCTAAAGGGATGGAAGGGGAGGCTGGAATACAAGGAGCAATGGTAGGTACAAGATACAGTATTTGGCTTAAATAGTCCAATATATAACAATAGTCACACAGAGGCCTTCTCAAAATTACATTAGCGATCCATACCAACAGAGAACAGTAACACACATGTCTATTATATTATGAAAGAATGGATAGCCTTCACCAAATTAACTTTAAGAAGGTAACTTTAGGCCAGCCCGGTGGCGCGGAGGGTTGAGGCACTGGACGCCACACCTCGCGCTACGCCGGCGACCCAGGTTCGGGAACGAGCTTGGGGTGTCGGGGGTCAGCAGGGGAGGACTGGGATTGAGCGTCGGAAGACTGCTCTCCTGGTCCTGGGGCGGGATGGGGACTTTACACCGCGATGTGGCGACCCTGGGGCCAAAGGGTACTACAGACAGCGGTGTCTGCAGGGAGGAAACCACGGCGGGCGTCACCCGTATGCATTGTGCAGGCGTGCCTGCATGTCCGTGGTCCCAATGGGGAAAAACATAACAGGGAAAATGGCAGCACAGGTCCAAGGCTGCTTGAGAGCCGCAGCTCCGCCGGCCAACAATGCCTGGAGGCATGTGCCGGTACTGGTTCCTCGCGGTGGGGGGGCTATGGGGGGCCCCCCTTTCGCAGGTGTAGCTGCATCTGCCAGCTGGGCATGCGAGCTTCGGGGTTGGCGGCGGAGTGGAACAGTGGCTGGAAGTAGAGCAGGGCTGTGGCTGCAGAGGAGAAAATGTTAAATGATTAAAAAAAAAAAAAAAGAAGGTGGTAACTTTAGGAACCACAAGCTACTCATGTAGACTTAAAAACAATAATGAACAAGCCAGGTAACCAGGGAGCAATAACACAGCAGTTGGTCAGGTGCCCTTATGAGCCATCCAAAAGAGCAACCTAAAACCTCAACAATCCCTAGACAAAAGAAGCAGCTTCTCAGGAATGCCCTAGAGCCTTACCTTCTCATGAAACTGAGCGGGGTTTCACAGGAAAAATTACACGTGTCCTGACCAAATGGTGACTATCTTTACTTTTTCCCCATTTACAATTTCTATTACTTATCTTGCCCCAGCCAGCCCTTTCTGATAGCCACCCACCCTATCCCATCACCTACTGTCTCCAGGACCTACTCCCACCACATGCCAGAATCACTGTGTGATGGACCAGTGTGGTCAGCAGTGTGGGGGCCAGCAGGGATGCCACGGTCATCCTGCCAGCTAAGGTTTTTCTTCCAGTTTTCTCCCTGAGGTCTGCTCACATGCAATGACACACATACGTGCACAGCATGCTATCAGTGTCTGCATCAGTGCCCCCCACCACCCTGCGTGCTATCTGCTGTTCCACCACCTAGCCTCTGCCAGGTGGTAAGCATGCAGCAGAATGCCCTGTCCCCTCCACAGAGGACAGCTGTCCTTGGGACACTATCCTCCTCCTCCCGGACCACCCTTATTGACTTAGTCTGTTCACAAGCCCAGGTGGCTGGCACCACAAGTGGTAGCTCTATCACTGTGCCAGCAGGCCAGCCCACTGTGGCCATTCTCTTTTTGCCCCAATCTTGTTTTTTGCCCATTCCCCCCCCCCATCATAGCCGTCACCTACTCCTCCTGATCGGTTCTTACTTGTGCCACTGGAGACCCATATGCCATGACAGCCCCTCTCCCACCATCCCTACCAACAGGAATCTACGTGGAGCAAAGCCAAAGGGTACAGATGATTCAGTGCACACACTTTCTGTCCCAGATATTCTCCTGACACCTCTCTCCCTCCATCCCATGATATAAGTGGTGCCTAGGTTGGTCTTCGGACGTCAAAGCATCCCTGCAGAGAAAGGTAAGCTCCATGGCCCAGTCGCAGGAGGTCACTGTTGCACGGAAACTCGTTGCCAACCCACAATGACTGAGGTGCACTGCTCAGCAACCTCAACCTAACCTGTCCATCAATGCAGCAACCAGAGTCCATTTTCGAACCCAGATTGCCTACACGGCAATGCACGGACCATTGAGGTAGCCCACATGGTGGTAATCTTTACCAAGGACACAGCTGCTAGGAGAATAACATAGTGCAGTGTATAAACACAGAACAAAATAGGTTTAAAATCTTTACCCCAAATTCCCACCACCCAATTCAGAAGGCAGCTCATGAAGTGGATCAACCTTCCTGAGTCCAAGTCAGAAAGAGGCCTCTCTTTTCAACTCCCAAATTCACTCCAGATTTTACTTGCTAAACTACCCACTTGGACTAGGTCTCACTAGCACAGACTATACAGAACTTTCCAAGGAACAGTATGGAGTTTTGTTATACCCCATTTACGTATTGCAGAATGTATAAACTCTTTAGCTTCTCCTGCATGGGCAATGGCTTTGCCGAGAACAGGGTACAGAAATATCTGATTGACCATCTGTAAAAGTAAACTCTCCCTGGCATTGCATTGCTCCAAATAGCTGGTTTCAATCATGCAGGCCAGAAGCAATTAACAACAAGGTGGACATTCAGCCACTGTGGTGTAATGCTGTATGCCTGTAGTTCAACAGCAGAAAAATCAAATTGTAGGAACTCCGTAAGCAGTGCTGCTACATGACCACACAGATCATCCTCTTTGGCTTACTCAGGCACCCACATAAATTAATATTCATGGCCCTGGTCACCTTTCCAAATGCTGCAAATGGAGCCACAGCCACTATAAGGCTACTTGAGAATGTAAGGGCCCAGAGTCTCGGAGCTGTCTCCTTACTACCATAATTGCTAGCGCCATTTTAGTTTCTACCTAGTGACCCAAAAATTAAGACAGTCAACCTTTTTATCCAACACTTCCATGGCTTGAAGAACCTCCTTGAGTTTGGGCTCCACTTCTCTGATCCTGTGCCTTCATGTCGGTGAGTGTTGCAGCCATGCAGGCCTAGGACATGTGCTGCTGTATGGCTCTGCAAGTCTCCACTGCAGTCTGTCTGTGCCTCACCATTTCAACAAATTCCACATGTAAAGAATTAGCTGATATGTAGACAAGACAACTTTATAAAATGGTACTAGAAAATATGATTGGCTGAACCATGTTACATGACCATGCAATAAGTAAGCATTAATCACCGGCAGAGGCGTCTACCAGGGATTAATGCCCGCTGAAGGGCATTGTTGCAGGCGAAGCCGGCGGTTCAACCTCAGCGGGCATTATCACCGGTAAACGCCCGAAACTGACGATGTCTTATGGCACAAAGGGACAAAGCGCGATGTCTACTAGGACGATCACAGTGCAAAAGGCGCGGAGACGGAGGCAATCTCCATACAGTTTACTCTTATTGTACTGAAGGCTCTATGACGGGCGCCGCGATAGGCGTAGCGCCGTCACGCGTGGTGCAGGAGCAACACGGCATTGTGAGCCAATAATGCCTGTTGCTGTGCTCGAAGCGGTTTATCGATCTAACACGGCATTATTTCATAATGCCAGAAGAGACCAGGCGGCTCGAGCCCAACACGCATATTATGAGAAATAATGCCGTGTTGACCTCGGTGAGGCTTTCCCAGGACAGCAACATGGCATTATCGGCTCACAATGCCGTGTTGGTCCTGCACCACGTGACAGCGTTGAGCCTATCGCGGGACTCTCTCCTAGACTTCCCAATAATGCCCTGTTACAAACTGCTTTAATGCACACCCAGCATGCTGATCTCTATTTATAGTTGAAAAACAAAAGGTTTTCTACAGCAAGCCATAAGTGCAATCACACACCCCAGGATGCACATTAAAGTATTTTTATGCATACCTTAGTATAAGTTACTGTTTTCTTAGCCCAGTGTTTATGGCAAAAATAAAGGATTGCAAATAGATAAAATTTACATCTATTTTCAGGTAAACACCGGGGGGGGGCTCAAGCTATGTGTATCCTATCTAGCTGGCTCCAGCGCAGCCTCCTCCTCCAAAAAATAAATCAGTTCCCTTTTTATCCGGAACAATATCAAGTGTTTGATTTCATAATTTGTTTTAACTATATATGTTTGTTTCCCAGTTGGTTAGGGTCTCATTCTGCCAGCTACAAAACCTGGACATTAGCAAAGCCTTCGACACTGTGTCACATAAGAGGCTAGATCATAAAATTGAGAACCTAGGCATAACCATCACATACAGTAAAAGCTGATTAGTAACTGAAAGCATCCTCCCCCAATATGAAACACTGGTTTGTTTTTTTAAATTAAAAAATATAACAAACAAACCCCTACCCTGCACACTCAGTTGAGCACTTCCCCTTCCTCCAGAATTAATATTGTAATAATACCTGATATGGCCTCTGGAAAAGTTTTAGGATATTTTGATGCACTTAATAGCATGTTGTACTGGAAACCTTTGAATTGCAATGTCCTAGAGGCACGCACAATAAAAAGTTGCCATGGAAATAACTATAAAAGCATTTCAGGCATAATGAAGCAGCCACATAGGCCAAATCAGGTACCATATTCATTAAAATACTAATGTTACAAGCAAGGGATGTGTTCAGCTGGGTGACTGGGGTGAGGGGATTTTATTTTTTTCTTTTTTCCAAAACAGTTACAATACACAAGGGTGGGGGCTCCAAAACAAAACAACCAATGAAAGAAGCGGATACAGAGGTCAAACTGTTAAAACGGAATTCAGAAGGAAAGAAGGTAAGGGGACAAAAAAAAAAAAAAAAAAAAATCACAATAACTTTTACACATTAAAACTGTTAAAACCATTTATTGGGTAGAGGGGAGTCAAAATGTGACTTTCCCTATATCACACAAAATAGCAAATTTAAACCATTATATTCATGACCAAACTTTCAACTTGTGATTACAATGTCACCTGAATCCCTCAACAGGATAGCACATGTGTAGTGTGCATTATAGCCTTCTTACTGATGACTCAAGACACCTATTATTCTATTTAAGAGCTGCCCTTGGGCAGGAACCCATTGTAACCAAGCTGTCCAGCTTAGATGGGATAGTCTAGTGACATGTTTTAATAAATCTAATAAATTAGATCACAAAAATCTAAACAGTTCAGAAAAAAATTAGCTTAAATACTGAGCAGTGGGGGCCGGTCCCATAGCACAGCAATGAGGTTCCTGCTCGGTATGCCAGCAACCCGGGTTCAGGAACAGATTCAGGTAGGAAAGCAGGATCGAGAATTCCAGGGACAGCTCTCCTCACTTGGAGAGGGGGAGAAACAGTGTTCTGCTGTAAGTCTTGCAGGGAGGCAGCACACAAACAGCAGCAAGGGGAGGGGTAGCTGCCGGATGCTGGCATACGTGCACGCCAGCGCAAATGGGTATTACTGCACACCGGCACCCAAGAAGAACAAAATTAAAAAACAAACAAAAAAAAAAAAAAAAACAGGAGCGGGAGAAAAACTTGCCGTTGCACCAGCACCCCGCAGGCCCGCGTATGACTGACACGGCATGCCACCCACCACTATTATGGTGTTGGGTAAACAGTGGATAACGGTTAAGTACGTGAGAAGGTCTCTGACAGGGCTGTGGGGAGCCGTCATGGGAGTCGAAGGGGGAAAAAAGCTTAATTAAAAAAATAAATAAATACTGCGCAGCAAACGTACCTGTTGAGTAAGGAAGTACTCTGCCTGCTTTTGGGAGAGAGGGCCTCTGCAGAATGCTTCATCATTTCTGTAGAACAAAAACGAACATAAATAAGGTTTTGAGTATCATAGTCCTAGCATAAAAAAACAAATGAAAATGAAAATCTAATTCTTTTTTTTTTCCTTTTACCCTTAATTTTTTATGTCTCCCCACATGCAGTATGTCTTACACAGGAATATACACTATTGGTTGGGTTATACACTGACCAAGCCATGCCCAGCCATTATGAAGATGGCCATTGGGCTTTCTTCCCCTTATTTTTCCGTCCCTTCTCCCCTGGTCCCTGGTATTGGCAGTGCATTTGTAGCCCTTGCAAATACACAGCTTTCCCGGCAGCTGGAGCAAGCTCCCTGGCCCAACCACAGGGGTCACTGCGGTGGCAGGACCCGCCTCCAACCCTCCCAGGCTGAGACGGATTGACAAGCAGCAGTTATCTCAGCCTTGGCCTGCCTGCCTACACAACTCCCTGGGCCCGTTTCCAAACCCTAGTCGTCCACACAGCAATGCAACTCGCTGCCACTACGCCATCCAGGCGGCCCTAACAACCTACTTTTTAACAGACAATGTAATAAACAATGTTTATGTAAAATACAACATAATGAACCAAGGATGACTACAATATGACCACACTGGACCACTAAGCTATACAGATCTACCCCTGCTTTCTCCCTACCTTCTTAAATAACTATTTACATTTTTCTTTATAGATCATTCCTGCTAACAACATAATGGTAAAATCTCAACTGTATATTATTTTCTACTTTCAGTCACCATTTTATTTAATGAGAACAAGAAATTATTTTAAATTTGAAGTGGTCTGTAATGCTTATTTTGTCAGAAATTCTATTCTTGGCCAGCCCGCCGGCACAGTGGTAGCGCTTCCACCTGCAACACCCCAAGTTCAGGAATGGGCCTGAGCTGTTGGAGAGCCAGCTGGAGGGGGAAAGAGGATAGGGCATCTTGGTGAGTGCTCTCCTCCTCCTCCAGAAGGGGTGGGGTTGGGAAAGCATCTGGCATACGACTGTCCCCTCGTAGTGGCAAGGGGTTAAGCAGTGCAGAAGCTTGGCAGTCTGGGAAGGCGGGGCAGACATTTGCAGTTTATGCCACAACGTCACTGCACCACACGTTCTGTGGAGATAAACAGAAAAATTACCACAACCACACAGAATGCAGCCCACCTCTCCATTGCAGGTCCTGCACCATCGCCTCGACTGCCTCTCCCCGATCACACTAACTCTGCTCAGGGGAGATGGAGGCCCGCCTCTGCGAGGCCCTTCCTGTGGGGGGTCATCCACGGGGAACTGTGGGAGCAGGCAAGTCCTGGGGGTGGATAACGGGGCTGGGCGGTAGGGGCGGGCTGAAGGGAGCCAGTCGGCTGTGGAGCAGCCCAAAAAAAAATGTTCTTCTTACCACAAATGATCAATATTTAACTCTATTTGACTAAATGCGGATATTAAAAAAAAAAAGAAAAACTGCATTTTGAATTGTTTTGTTTCTCTGGTGAACATTTTCCATAGTTCTTGTCATGAAACCAGACAGTTGGAGTTTTGGCGATGTCATGGTTTGTATGTTTTGTTTGTTTTAACTGTATCACCCCCTGGTTACCTGCGAGGACCTCCTTCCACTGCTGCCAGTGCCACCTGACTTGACCATCAGAGCTGAATCCCTCAAGGTTGTTCAGGACTCCTGAGTTGCACGTGACACAGTATGAAATACCTCCTGCAGTTTACACCCCAACCAGGTATGGCCCTACCTTTCTCCTCTGTGATAGCAGTAACCCTCACTAGATGGTCACCATGAGGGAGGCACTTCCAAAGCCCAGAGGGAATGCTAGCCCAAACTAGTTGGGGGGGAGGGGCTTCTCTCTGCCTGCTAGGCTCCGATTTGTTTCCCCTTTATTTTGTCCAGCCCGCCTAGAGCACATCTGTTATCAAACGTACTGGCAAGCCTGATGCACTGAGTTGTATGCTCTCCCCTCCCAGTGCATGCTGCAAGCTTCCCAAACTGCATCACCATCTGCGGTCTCTCAGGTGGTGGTACTGCAGTAGGATGCACTTCTACACAAGTTCGCTTATGAACCTGCAAGCAGTAGTACTACCACTGCGTCGATGGGCTGGCTGATGGTCTGTACGTTAGTACTGCTGCGGAGACCATTCTTATGGTCACAAGAGTGCTCTCACATGCATTCTCAAGGTAGGAGAAATGTAAACAAAGGTAAGGGGTTCCGATACCCTAAGAATGTAAGTAACACTTCTCTCCTGGCAAAAGTGGCCTTAACAGCAGTATAAATATATTATTGCTCAAGAATATATATAAAAAATATTTTGTTAGAAATTCCTCCCCAAAATAAGCCAGTTTTGGGGCACCTGTGGGTAAGAAAAAATTACTCACCTTAGTAATGTTGTTTCTTCTAATGGAGTCTTGCTATATTATAGACATTAGCAGTTTGTTCCAGCTCTAGAACTGCCCCGGAGTGAAATGGTTAAAACCATTCCAAAATAGAATTTTGGCACGAGAGCAGCTCTATCTGTGTCATTTCAAACTTGAACTGTCAGATCTTTACGAGCCAAACTCACTAAGGTCTGTGTGGAAGCTGTAACCTACACTAGCCAAATGGCTACCTAAATAATAACAACCATTGATGGTCCCAACACCCAAGACTCAAGTTAGGGGGCCAGAAATACTAACACCATTCTAATAATATGAAAATGGAACATAAGTATAATAAAACACACACACGCGTACACATACACACCCCCAAAGTCCCAAAGGGGACAAAATGCTAACAGGACATAAGTAGTGCCCACACTAAGTTGCCCGCACCCCACCAAGTAGAGGTTCTGAGAGGGGCAGGTTGGGGGGGAGGTCTATAATATAGCAAGACTCCATTAGAAGAAACAACATTACTAAGGTGAGTAATTTTTTCTTCAAACAACATGAAGTCTTGCTATATTATAGACATTAGCAGAATACACAGCAGTACCTCCATGGAGGAGGGCAGAACCTACTTAGGGAATAGGCTCTGAAGAACAGCTGTGCCAAACCAAGCATCTCTCCTGGCCTGGACATCCAGGGAGTAATGCTTGGTAAAAGTGTGTACCATTTTCCAAGTAGCAGCCTGGCAAATCTCTAATAAAGGGATATCTCTGGCAGCAGCTAGAGACGCAGCTGTACCCCTGGTAGAATGAGCCCTCAAACCGGGGCTCTGCCCACTTTCTGATAACAAAATTGGATACAAGAGACAATCCACCTGGCTATTGATCTCTTTAGTGGCAGGTTTGCTCTTCCCAACTTCACCATAGGTAAGAAAAGTTGAGGATTCAACCTGTGACCTTTGGTACGCCTATATAATAACTAAGAGCTCTCTTAACATCCAGGCTGTGCAACCTCCTCTCACCCGAAGAGGAGTGATCAGTGAAAAATACTGGAAGGGAGATAGATTGATTAAGATGAAAATATGAAACCACCTTAGGCAAAAACTTCCCATTAGTCCTAAGGACTACCTTATCCCTGTGGAAAGAAATAGTCAGTCTCCACTGACAAGGCTTGTAATTCACTTATGCGTCTAGCAGAAGTGATAGCCACTAGAAAAACAGTTTTCCAAGTTAGGTACTTAAGCTCTGCAGAAGACAGAGGTTCAAAAGGGGGTTGCATTAACTGGGCAATGCAAACATTAAGGTCCCAAGCAGGGGCCGGTTCCCGAAAGGGAGGATTAGTATGGAGTAATCCCTTAAAAAACTTGGAAAATACAGGATGAGAGGAAAGTGGATGACTTTCCTGTTGACACAAAAGCAGACACAGCTGCCAAATGAACTCTCAGGGTAGCCGTGTCTGAGACCCAAGGAATTAAGATGTACCATGTAATCTAACAAATGGGCAATCTAGCAGATTCTGGGAAATATTTTTCCCAGCACACCAAATGGAAAACTTTTCCATTTAGAACTATAAGTAGTCCTAGTGGAAGGCTTTCTGAAGCCTTTAGGATCTCAAGAACACCCTGAGAGGTGTAAATCAGGAACTCTAACTCCTCAAGAGCCAGGCCTTGAGGTTGAGGGATTTGAGGTCCGGATACCAAACCCTTCCCTGGGCACAAGTCAACAGATTGTGATTCCTGGGGAGGCACAGGGAAGATGGACTGTCAGAGACAGAAGGAGTGGGTACCAGGGCTGCCTGGCCCAATCTGGGGCAATCAGAATCACCCTGCAAGGCTGAGATCTGATTTTGACTAGTACTTGAATAGGAGAGGAAAGGGGAGCATAGAGGAACTTCCTCCCAATCCAGAAGAAGGGCATCCAGGGGAACTGAGCCCAGCACTGAGGCCTGCAACAGAACAGAGGAAGTTTGTGATTGTCTGGGGCTGCAAAAGATCTATCTGAGGGATGCCCCACCTGGCAAAACTATCCCAGCACTTGAGGATCCAGGGACCATTCGTGATGGCCCTGGGAAATCCTGCTGAGGGCATCCGCTAGGACATTGCCCTTCCTGGAAGATAAACTGCTATGAGGAAGTGTTCAGGAATAGGCCAGAGACCACAACTTCATTGCCTCGGTGCACAAGGTCAAGACCGAGTGCCCCTGTTTGTTGATGTACCACATTGTTGTGGTGTTGTCTGTTCTGACTTGTATCACCTTGTCGTGGACAGATGCAGAAAAGCTTGAAGAGCTAAAAAGACAGCTCTGAGTTCCAGCAAATTGATGTGGAGCAGAGATTCCTGGGGACCAAACTCCTGAGTGGAAAGGTCACCCATGGGCTCTCCAACCCAGAAGGGAAGCATCTGTAGTGAGAGTCAAGTCGTGAGAAGGGAAATGAAGGGACCCCGCTCTTAAATGCTCTGATCCTGCCACCACTGGAGAGCTAGGATCAAGGTTTGAGTCACTGGGACCAACTTGGAAAGGGGGTCTCTTCTCTGAGACCAAAAGGTTCTCAAGTGAAACTGAATGGCTCATCTGAAATCTGGCTCCCTATACAACAGCTGTGGATGCAGCCATGTGCCCCAGGAGCTGCAGAAAGTGTCTTGCTGGTCGAGAGACCTGCAGAGTGAAGGAAGAGGCCAGAGCCACTAAATTCCTTACCCTTTCTGGGGGAAGAAAGGCTCTGGCTAGCTTTGTGTCCAATTCTGCCCCTATAAAGGTGAGTACCTTTGACTGGTTCCAGAACCGACTTTGGTAGGTTTAGCAGAAAACCCAGGAGGTGAGAGCTGCTGGGTGACCTGCAGGTGAGATTTTACCTGTTCTGGGGACTGGCCTACAATGAGCCAGTCGTCTAGATAGGAAAACAGCAATCCTCTGCCTCCTTAAGTGGGCCACTGCTAGACACTTTGTGAATACCCTTGAGCAGAGGTAAGGTCAAGGGCATTGCTCTGAACTGGTAATGACCTGAGGGCAGTTCAATCTGAGGTACTTCGATGGGATCTTCTTATTAGGACATGGAAATAGGCATCCTTGAGGTCCAGGGAGGCTAGCCAGTCCCCTGGCCTTAGGGAAGGTAAAATCATTGCCAGAGTTACCATTTTGAACTTTGGTTTCAAAAGATGCTTGTTCAGATATCTGAGATCTAAAATGGCCGCCATTCTCCTGTCTTTTGGGGTAAGGGAAGTATCTGAATACAGACCCTACCCTGATGCAGGGAGGAACCCTTTCTACTGCTCTGAGAGCTAACAGGATGAGACCTCTGTTTCCAGAGCAAGGTCTCTCAGCATTTGTAGTAGAAAAGTCTGCTCTCAACTTGGGAAACTTTTGAAGCTGAGAACCAGACCCTGACTTACTACTTCCAGAACCCACTTGTCTGAGGTTAAAGAAGCCCAATTCTGACTGAAGTAAGCCAGCCTGCCCCCCACTGGTACAGGAGGATCGGCCCTGGGCACCCCATCAGGGTGCCTGTTTCGCAGGAGCTTTAGGCTGGGGGGTGGGAGCAGGTCTGCCCACCCCTCGTCTGCCCCTGCCTCTGAAGAAGCCCCTCTGAGCATAGGCAGAGGAGGCCTGAGTCTGGTGGAAAGGCCTGTGAAAGGCCTACCCCTACCCCTAGGGGGCATGCCTTTGAGGTGGCTTGCCGCCTCCTTAGCCTGGGCATTCTTGTAAGTAGTCCTATATTCATCCATCTTCTTCATGTAATTCTCTGTCTGCTCTCCAAACAGAGAATTTCCCACCACAGGAAAATCATAGCCTTAGTCTGGGTATCCTGTGACAAACTAAGTACACCTGAGCCAGGCCAACCTACGAAAGCTACAGATGTGGCCATGACCTAGAGGAAACATTAACATCCACAGCAGCATGAAACTGAACCTTAGAGGCTTCAATGCCATCAGCAGCCACCTGTTCTAGTTCACTAGCCACTGGCCATGGGCCTGCTTGGCCAATTGCATAACAGTAATCCCATCTAGATTTCTGATACCTAGCTACATAAGCCATATAATTTGCTTGCCTGAGTCCCAGAGAGGCTGCCATATACTGTTTTTTTTTTTTTTTTTTGCCATGGCATCAATCTTCCTGGAATCCTTGTCAGGAGGATGTGAAGCCAAGGGAATAGTAGCTTTATCACAGGCAGCAGCCCTGAACTACCCAAACATGACTGCATTGCTGAGAAAAGAATTCTGTATCAGGGCCTGACAATGTATACCTTCTGTCCATCTTTTATCTACAGGAGGCACAGAATTAGGAGCTTTAAAATTGTATTGTTGTTTCCTAAAAGACTTATGTAAAGGAATAGACAATCTCCTAGACTCTGGAATATCCATCATTTCTACAAAATCAGGCTCCTCTTGCTCATCCACAGCCTCTTCTAAAGGAAGCTGGAGGGTTTCAGCAACTTTTTATAAAACATAAAATGAGATGGGGACTCAGACAGCATAGGGAGATTTTAAAGGTCTGTCTGGGGAGATGTCCGGTTCAATGGGCACACCCAGACCTTCCCAGACACATTCATACTGTTCATAATCCTCCTCCCCCTCCTCTGGTTCACAAAATTCCTCAATATCAAAATCCTGAACCACTGGGACCAGACGAACCGACCTTTTGCCAGATAGTGGTGGTTCGGACGGACCCTGAGACAGTGACTGGACAATTTGTATGGCTTTTGCTATCTCTGCAGTTGAAGAAGGAATTTTGGACTCCACACCTGCTGATTTTCTTGTTTTCTTTACTGGAATTGGTTCCTCAGAACCAGCTTTTCTTTGCCCAGGAAGTCTGGCCCTGGTCAGAGGGCATTCCTCCGGTTCTGCTGGCATCAACCGGCTGGCCATCCAGGTCGCCGGACTCTTTTTCCTCTGCCCCTGAGCCTGCCCAATCTTTTTCCAGGGTGGCTGCAGGAATTCTTACATACCTGGCAGTCTGACTGGAGGTGGTCAAACCTCAGACAATAAACACATGTGGTGTGTGGGTCAGCCTTGGCAAGACTTCCCCACAAACATCACAGTGTTGAAACCAGTGGGCCAGTTTTTCTTTTGGGTTTCTCAGACATAATGCCAGCCTAACCAAAACTTGCCCTTTACTTGGCAGTGCCAAACCAGGAACACCTTTATCGGTTCCCAACCGTGTCACGGGTATTGGAAAAAATGTAATAAATCCGCTTTTTGTGAACCGATAAGAACTGAAACGTGACTCTAAAATAGTAACTTTAGTTTTAAATGAGTTTTAACCCACTGATCGGTTCAAACCGAACCGATAACTTACAAGTTCCACACAGACAAAACCTTCATTTACTTACGGTTACCACAGATAGAGCTTGAACCGAACGGTTTTTGCGTGTTAAATAAAACTATTCTCGGTTAAATCCAACCGAAAACACTTTTAAACCGAGAAATGAACCGAGCAGAAGGAGAAATCTCCGGGCGACTGTTCACTGAGGCGGAGTAAAGAATCTGACAGTTCAAGTTTGAAATGACACAGATAGAGCTGCTCTCGTGCCAAAATTCTATTTTGGAATGGTTTTAACCATTTCACTCCGTGGCAGTTCTAGAGCTGGAACAAACTGCTAATGTCTATAATATAGCAAGACTTCATGTTGTTTGAAGACTCTTTTACACCATAACAGTGACTCACACGCAGCAGAAAGGAGCGCATAAATAACTCTGAGCACTGTCCTAATAGGACAACCACTTATGCTTAGTATTCTGTACACACACTGTGACAGTGAAAACTTCAAATTACTGGTTCCATGAAAAGAATTATACAGAGTGGTGTCCATCAAAATCAGGCAATGCAAAACACAGTTTTTAAACAGCAGCTATATTATTCAGGTACATTGTAATATGGATCAGTTGGTGGTGCCAACAATTTAGGGGGTACGAACATCAGTTCTGTAAATAGAAACATTACAAACAACTATCAATGAGCACACTCTCCCTGGCTGTTATAAAAATACTGTAGAGAGAAAACCTGCAAGACTGCCAGCCATGCCTCCACACCAGAGATGAAGTCCAATGTTTAGATAAGCTTCACAGAACTACAAACCCCTATTAATTGAGATATAAAAATGCCCCCCAATATTAAGGAAATGACGGGTAAATCATATGTAACTGGTTGAGGAATGGAGTCCTGTGTTTACACTACTGTCGGTGGTGCTAGATCAAGTTCCTCTTTTTCCATTGTTCTCCCCAGTTCTTCAGTGTCCGTCAGTTCCATGTCATCGTTCTCAGTTCGAGCAGCTACAGTAGGCTTCTTCTTATCACTCTGAAAGTAGCGCTGAAGAGCGGTGTAAAGTTTATACACCTGGCTAAAGGATAATTTGTTATATGCCAAGACCATGTGTCGCAAGAACAATCCTACCAAAAAAAACAACAATGCAAGTTACAGTGCACACCACAAAGCCGTTTAGGTAACATTATTTAATCACTGCACACAGCCCAAAGTGAACTCCTATTTTTCTCTGACTAAACCCCAAAGGTCATCTGTGTTCCCCCTGATCCTTTTCAATCAATGCAATACTCATGGAATTATAGCGTTTCTACTAACTATGCACATCTCCGATAGTAACGTGTTGTCATGTTGCACGTTTTTGTGTGAAAATTCAATGAACAGGAATATGGTGGAACAGAGTCTGGAATCAACTGGCTCTGGTATGTATGCTTGTAACCACAACTGACTGACATCTGCTGTATTGTGAGTTTTGCTATATGCTTTACTGGAAAATCTTCAATAAACAGAACAAAAAAAAAATAGCAACAAAATACTAATATTTTACAAGGCTCGAACATTTTTTGTATGAATCACTAATCCAGGACCTGTCACTAGAAAGATTTACTACTCGTGGCAATACATGCAGTGGTCCACCCAGTAATTTAAAAAAAAAAAAAAATATTGAATACTGGCATTAAGCTAGAATGAAATACGGTTAACGAGTTAAGTGCACATTTTAGCAAATGTTACGGTTGTCTACAAAACTAGTCTTAGAACAGACAAAGTACTGTCTGATCATATTCCAGATCCCATTCCTGTGATTACCCATGTTATCAGCAGGGTTTATCTTTAAGGGTCCAAGACAAATTTTATGTTAGGGTGAACACTCGTGTACAAAGAAAGGTGACAACATTGTTGCTAATGGAACTCTAATCCGAATAAACTACAGTATTAGCCAGACCTGCAACTCTTTTAGGGTCAGAAACATAACGCAGTTAGTTCCCCCTCCCTTTAGAGGTGCAGGCACCCATTTTCTACATCACCAGTACAGGAAATGACACCAGAGAAGGGAAATGAGGTGAAATAAATCCCCACAACTCTCAGTGTCACATTGTTAACTTCTGCTGATGGCATTTTCTGGCACCAGCACTCTTGGGAGCTTGCAGATTTGTAAAGCACTGTTTCCATGAAATATACTTTACACCTTTTTGAGAAATGTTGCATAGTGCCAGTGCCACCAGTCTCCAAAACATCTGTGGTTCGGTTGTGTTGCATAATGTTTTATGTCCTCCCCGTTTAATACACAGCTTTGTGCCCATGAGGTTTGCAAAATTCTATTCTGCTAGTACGGTCTGCAATCAGATCACTTGACCATGTGACAAAATACAACCTCCTCTGCCCTCAACAGCATGGCTTCAGGATGGGCCATAGTACCACCGCAGCCATGGCCTGTTTTGCTGACCATGTTTTCCGCAACATGGATGACAGAAAGCTCAACAGGGCAGTCTTTGTGGACCTCTCCAAAGCGTTTGACTTGGTCAACCACAGCATCCTTCTCAGCAAACTCAGTAGCCTCGGTTTGTCCCCCGACACCTCTGCCTGGTTCCGTGATTACTTCTCTGGCCGCTCCCAAAACAGTCTGTACCAGAGATACTACCTCTACCAACATGCCTATCTCCACTGGAGTCCCCGAGGGATCAATCCAAGGATCCATTCTTTTTTCCATCTATGTAAACACCCTCCCTAAGGACAGTCTCTCCTGTTGTTCCTTAGTATATGCCGATGACCTCATTTCTGTACCACAGCAATAAAGGTCTCTAGCTAACCTATCTGCTACACTCGCCTCCAGTTACTGCAGTGCCAACAACTGGTTCACTGCTAACACACTGCTGGTTAATGCCAAGAAAACCAAGGCCATACTCTTTCACTTCAAGCCCAGATTAACCAAGCTAGCCTATAATCTTAACACTCTTAGTGTCCTGTCCCCAGTTGGCTCCCCCCAAGAGATGGTTAACTTTTTTAAATACCTTGGTATCACTCTTGACCCTGCCCTGACCTTCTCTGACCATACTGAGCTCATAAACTGATGCATAAATCAGAAACTGGGGATCGGTTACCGATTAGCTAACTACCTAACCTCGGATGCCTGACTCACCATCGACCAATGCAACCTCCTCCCCTCCCTTCTGGACTACAAATCCCCCGTGTTTTCCTCAAACCTCGTCCACTAGCCAAGTTAGATTAAACGCTACCTACAACAATCAGTAGGTTTGCCCTCCTGGCACCCTACACCAACCCCCACTGCATCCTCTACCAGGCCCTAGGATGGCTCTCCCCATGCCACATGTGACTACCTCCTAGGTTGTACCGTAGACAAGGCCAGAGAACGCAGTGTTTCCCCTCTCTCTTCCTTGCGCCGACCCAAACTGCATTGCCGCAACCTCTGCTGCTCCTCTAGTCTCTCGCTGGAATGTCCGCAAATCTCCACCTGTATGATGTAAAAAGCTCTCTCTTCCACTGCTCCAACCTTGTGGAACAGCGTGCCATCCCCCTTGAGGGCCCTGGACTACCACCTGAAATTCTGCTCCCTCTTCAATAAGCATCTTATGATCACTCTTACCTGCTCATGCTCACCAGAGTGTAAGTCACGTACTGGGGTTCTCTAGGCTTGTTTCACTCAACTTGCAACATCTTGGGGCTGACTGCTATTAGTCCACTGCCTTGTCATGGATGTCATGCCTAGTTCTGTTGTATGTTCACTTCACTGGTCCACATGAATGACTCTGTTTTATTTGTTGCCTAGTGCTATTTATTGCTCTGTATTATACCTGGAATTTGTACTGTGTGAGATTTGCATTATGTTCTGTGCCATGGCCCAGGTTGTGCCTGAAAACAGTCCTTGGATCAGTACACCTACCGAACGAACGAATTAATAAATTTTGTGCCAGTGCCATTTTATATATTTGTTTGCAATGATGGAATTTTGTATAATTATTTGTGCTGTCATCATGTTTTGTAATTTGAGACAGGGTGGTCCAGTGGTCAGATCACCAGCCTGAGAACTGGCAGATCACAGGTTCAAACTTCCGCAGTGCCAAACAGTCACTTTGTGACCATGAGTAAGTCACATAACCTAGCAGTGCTCTAGTCAGTCCAGCTGCAGAAATAGGTAGATACAGGACCCCCACAAGAAATTGGGTTATAATTCAACTGGGCAAGCCTGGTTAAGTAGGTTGTACAAGAAAATAACTGTTCCATGATCATTTATCAGCACAAGTTATTAAAGTTACAGAGTTGTGGGATCAGGAGATCTTCATTAGGAATTACTAGATGCACTGTATTGTACCTGTTTATTCCTCTTCTCCGATGTCATTTCCTGTGCTAGTAATGTAGAAAATGGATGCCCGCAGCTGTAAAATGAGGGCGAATTAAATGTGTTATGTTTGTGGCCCTAAAAGATCAAGTTTGGCCAGTAGCTTATTTGTAATACAGTACATTTCCCATGGCAACAATAGTTACCTTTCTTTGTACACGAGTGTTTCCCTTTAAGTTCCCGTAGAAAGTCATATATATCTGTTATAAAACCTGCGATAAGAAAATGGCAATAAAAATGTCCAATTATTATTTCTTTATAGAATACCAATGAGCAAGTTCTAGTGGACACAGCTCTGGACTTGCAGACACTGCTTTCTCTCTTTCCTAACCTGGAAAGGAAATAAATAAAAGCTGGTCTTACACAGAGCCCAAACTGTATCCCAAAGCACTTATAATCCAGGAGAGGGAGATTCAAACAGCACAGTGATAGAGCAGTGTGATTACACAGTGGTTAAATCCCATGTGTTCTCCTCCATAACACCCCAATTAATAACATGTGAAGAATCAAGAGATATCTACCTACTACACTGGTCTTCTGTACCTCCGGTTCTGTGGCATTATAAACACCTGGAAGGGTATGAAAGAAATTTTCCATGTCTTTCAACTCGCCTTCGGCCATGAGCTGTATTCTAAACCAAAACAGTAAATGGTCAGCCTGAAGACAGATACAGATTGATTACTTAATGCAAAGGAAATTAAAAGTGAAAGCCAGAGTAGAAGTGTAGATTGTTTTTCTTTGCAAGGCTATGAGAAACAAGTTGTCGATCCTAGGGACAGACGGATGGATGGACACACACACACACACACACACACACACACACACACACACACACACACACACACACAACTGAGATGGGCATAAACAAAGGCATTCTACTATCTTGACCAAAAGACATAAATGAAATTAAAAATGTACTTAATGTTTCTTTACACGTATGTATTTTATTTTTGCAATTAGTTTCTTTATCCTCCTCCTCCCGGGCAGTACACCATCATGCCTGATCCCCCGGCCCTGTCCCCCGCTCGCAGCTTACCTTCCACTTCCTCCACGGCTCCCCGTGGCGGGGCGGCAGGGATCCCTCAACCCACCAGAACGGATCCGGTGCGGAGGTTACTGCTATTTGCGAGAGCAGCGCCTGTAGGGATCGACTTTCATCTTGCTGCACCCAGGACTCTTTTCCTCCATTTTCTCCCCTTAGCAGAGGAGGCATGCAACGATGCTCTATGGAGAGAGTGCACATGTGCTCCTCCAAGCGTTGCCTCCTCTCCTTCCCTTTCTGAGCATCATTGTGCTGTCCCCCAGCCACCGCTAGGAGACAGTCGAGCACCGACTGCTGGTGCTCCCCCCTCCCTGGAGAAGGACAGCAGTCGCTTGGACGCTCGATCCTTCTCCTCTCCTGCTGACCCCCGGCGGCCCGTGCTCGTTCCTGAATACAGGTCGCCGACGCAGTGCAAGATCAGGTGTCCAGTGCCTCAGCGCCACCAGGCCGGCTGTATGTATCTGGTTTAGCAATTCAAGAGTAGGGATCAGATAGTGCTCTCGCTAACATTTAGCACGGGTTGGTGCAGGTGCCAACCTGGGTTTGCACAAGCACTCCCAGCGGGGCAATATTCAGAGGCCCCAGGAGCACCCTCTAAACCTGGCAGCACCAAGGTGCTAAAATACCACTGCCCCAATACAAATGAGGGGGTTCCCTCATGCACAGTGGAATATTTAAAGGTTTGCAGCAGTGATAATGATTGCCCCATCAAAGCCATTCACACCAAGCTTCACCCAAAACTCGGCGCCTTGTGCCGCAATAAAGAGTCTTTCTCTGCAGGTCCGCTGTGAGCTTGATACCAAAATGGTGCTCCTGGTCTTTGACTATGTGGAATTTGGTTTATGACACCACACCCTCCACCTCCCATGCCAGACTGGACACCCTCTGCAACTCCTTCTGCCACTTTGCTACCAACTCTCCTTTTGTACTCACCATTGCTTACTCTACTTCTCCCTTTTCATCCTCCCTCTACTCTCACATCACCAGTTCTACCATGCCTCCTTCATATCCAAATTCTGGTTTGAAACCCTTTCTTTCTACCTTTCCTCACTCCTCTCTCTCCACTCCAGAGATCATCGCACTTTCTCCATTCCACACCCCAGATCCTCCTCTGGGCAATCAGCCTTCTCCTATCATCTTCCCAATCTTTGGAACCAGCTTCCCACTTCCACCCGGGTCTCTGCTTCACCTGGCTTCCTCAGGCATCAGCTGAATCTCCTCCTCTCCCTCCCTGATCCTGTTTTTCCACTTCTTGACATTCTTCTGCAATGCAATAATACCCCAGCTTAGGTGTGTCTAGTGGTGATGTTGCTCAAGCCTTGATGCTGTGCTCTGCATCCCGGCACCGGGCTGGAGGGGGATGCAGGGAGACTGGATGTCAGTGGGTGTGTTGGGGGGGGGGGCGCTGGACCACCACATGTGCTATAATAATGCACAGAAGAGAAACTGGAACTCAGTGAAATGTTTTTCCATACAGTTTACCTTTGATAAGCAATATCTTTCCCTCAGCATCTTGAAAAGTTGGTGCACGTTTATAATACATCCCTTTTTATTAGAGCCACATCCCCATATAAATACTGGACGAGCGATTGGGGGGGGGGGCGCTAGACCACCAGGAAAGCATACTGCAATACTAGACAGATGATCAGGAGTGGTGAGACCTACTGGACCACCAGGGAAGCATACTGCAATACTAGACAGGTGATCGGGGCTGGACGGACCCACTGATCCACCAAGGCTCTCATAGCAGAATTGCCAATGGGGCTAAGAAGCTGCTGCATCCCATGTAAATGGGCCCATAATGGGCATGCAATTGTCCCTTTAGTGCCTTACATGCTCAACGGGCTCATCTGCATGTTCGATCTGAATACGCCCACAGGGGTCTTGGCACTATCCTGTTTCAGGCCGCACTATTCCCAATGGGCTGTATACAGCCCATGACCATGCTGGGGCAGCGCAGTTTTACTTAGTGCTGCATGGACACGGCTCAATATTTAGTTGGATAGCACTGCCTGCTATCTGTCTGAATGACGCAACTGCCAGGAGGAATGCAGGGGCAAGCGCAGTGCAAATATCTGTGCTGCGCTTGCAACTTTTTATTTTTTATAGCGAGCTCTAGATGTTTATTTGTGTTAAACCGATTAATTTTTACTCCCACCTCCAAGCCTAATTACACATCTGTGGCTACGTCACTCACGATTAGAGAGACTTGGAACTACTCATGAAAATAAATCAATCATCAGGGCAAATGCAATAACCCAGATGTATTTTATGCATGATTTTTTTATTTTTCATTTCATATCTCAACACCACATACAACTCTTACATCAACTGTTGAGTGCCCTTTGGGTACAGAAGGTGGAATGTACAACTAACCCGTCAAACACATAACATTTGTTCAACAAAATCAGCGTTTCTGAAAGAGATGGCTTTTGGCATGCCACTCAAAACAGCAAACTGGTAACACAAACATAGTGGTTGTGAAGGTACAAATTCAGGGTGGGGGGAGTCATGTTGAGTGGGGGTATGCAGGGATCTGCAGCAACTGTAGTTTGCATTTCTTTTTGTGAGTATACTATCTAGATAGAAGAGAATTTTCAAGGAAGCAATTCTGGCACCTCTGCCTCAATAAGCCATGCTGTATATATGGATTACTAGAAGTCACTCTTAGTCAGGGGGGCCGGCCTCTGGTCAACAACTGAGGAATGGATCGCTTTACTGTCCCAAAGACAATGTTCCTGGATGCCCAAGACTGTGCCTATTGTGTACAATCAGAGGCTCCTTCTACAGGCAATAACAACTCCAACAAAAAAGAAGGCTGAAGGCTCAACTCCTATTTTTTTCAACCACTATCACCTTATTATTACTTTCTACCTTGTGCCAACCAAGTTGACATTTCACGGCATATCATGTCACTTTGTCAGTACTTCCAGCAGTGTAATAACTGATTTTCCAGAGCATTTCATTTACTGGGAATTCTCCTTAAGTTCCTACTTTATTCCTTACATAGATGAGAACATTATCAGGCTCCCACAGGTTCACTGCACTTCTGATTACCACCTTTGGCCCGATTCTCAAAGGTTGATGCAAGGCTTGCGTTAAGCCGGTGTCAACCCCGGCACTGCGCTTAAAGTACAGTTATGGAAGAACTTACCGTAATAGTAGATTTTCGAGAGGAGCTCTTGCAGCAGACTATCACAATAAGGACTATGCCGCTGGCACTAGGACCCACCAGAAAACTTCTCAGCCAGCAGTACCCAGCAGGGACCGCCCCCGACGTCGGCTCCGCCCCAACATCAGCCCTGGTACAAAAGGGGGCAGACCCAGTTCCCCCCACCAAGGCCCACAAGACAGGAAAACGAGGCGAAGCTCGAAGATGATGCTCTGCACACCTCAAAAGGGGGATGGAGGGTGGGAAAGTAACACCTGCTGCAAGAGCTCCTCTCGAAGATCTACTGTTACAGTAAGTTCTTACATAACTGTGCTATCTTACTTCGAGAGGGAGCTCTTGCAGAAGGCTATCACAATAAGGACCGAATCCCAAGCAGTCCCTCATCAAGGAGGTAATCGACCCCGGGAGGTGGAAGAGAGGAAGCTGAACAGGGAAGATAAAGACAGGAGTCCCTGAAGGACTGCCAGGCCGAAGAGGGCACGGCGTCTGGAGGCAATGTCCAAGCTGTAGTGCTTTACGAAAGTATGCACTGAATTCCAGGTAGTGGCCGCGCACGTGTCCCTAATCGAGACGTTCCGCATCGCGGCGAAGGAAGAAGACACTCCCCTGGTGGAGTGACCCCTAACCGGGCCCAGAAGGGGGTTGTTGTGCTTCTCATAGCAGAAAGAAACACAGTGGACAATCCATTTAGAAATGGTCTGCTTGTACACCGGTTTAGCCAAGTGTTGTGGTGCGAATGCCACAAACAGTTGCTCCAATTGACGGTGAGAAGCCGTTCGCTTAAGGTAAAACCTTAGCATCCTGTGGACGTCCAACGTGTGAAGGAGAGCTTACCCTCTGTTAGAGGGAGAAGGGAAATAAACTGGAAGGTCAACCGACTGATTGAGGATGAAGTCCGACACCACTTTTGGAAGAAACTTAGGGTTCGTCCTCAGGGAAACCCTTTCCCTGTGGAAAGTTAAATAAGTCTCTTTACACATCAGAGCCTGAAGCTCGGAAACTCTTCGAGCGGACGTAATGGCAACTAAAAAGCAAACCTTCCAGGAAAGATATCGCAGCTCACAGTCTGCTGCAGGTTCAAACGGGAGAAGAGTAAGCTTCTCCAACACAAAAAGGAGGTCCCAGGGTGGGACAGGATCCCAAATGGGAGGTCTCATGTAAAGAATCCCCCGTAAAAAGGTGCAGGCCAGATCCAACTGGGCTAAGGTCCTGTCTCCTGAAAGGGCGTGATAAGCCGAGATGGCCCACATGTGCACCTTTATGGAGGAGTAGCTCAAGCTTTGCTGGTATAAGGGGAGGAGATACTGTACAGCTGAGTTCACTGGACAGGTAATGCGATCCAGATGGTGAGACGAGACCCACAAGCAGAACTGCTTCCACTTCATAGCGTAAGTGAAGCGCGCATGGAGGGTTTTCTCGCTAACACAGGAACATCCACCACCTCTGGCGATACCCCATACCTGTATTTTGCTACATCCGAAGGAGCCAAGCATGAAGGTGTAAGGATCAGAGATCGGGATGGACCAGCAAGCCCTGATCCTGGGACAGCAACTGCGAGCATATTGGCAGTGGGACTGGAGGTTCCATGGATAGCCGCTGAAGTAGTGGGAACCAAATCTGCCGAGGCCACAGCGGGGCAATCAGAATCATTCGAGCCCCCTCGGCCTGTAGCTTCAACAGAACTCTCTGGATGAGAGGAAAGGGAGGGAAGATGTAAAGAAACCTCCCTGCCCAACAAAGGGACAACACGTCTGGCCAGAAAACACCAGGCGCGGGCTCTCGCGAGCAGAAAACTGGCAGTTTGGCGTTGCGTGGTGACGCAAAGAGGTCCAGCGCTGGACGACCCCATGTGTCAAACAGCTGATCCGCTACTGATTACAGTAGCTCCCACTGGTGCACCTTGGACTGAGATCTGCTGAGACTGTCAGCCAAGTCGCTTAGGATACCTGGAACGTGCACCGCAGAGAGAGTGATGTGCATTCCAGTGCCCAATACCAGACTCTCATCGCCTCCCTGCACAGGGGGTAACAATGAGCGCCCCCTTGCTTGTTGATATAGAAGACGACTGCCATGTTGTCCGTCTGAACCAGAAGAGAGCCTGGTACAAGGTCCTTCTGAAAGGTGTGTAGCGCACTGGGGACCGCGCGAATCTCCAGGACATTGATGTGGAGTTCGCACTCCTTGGGGGTCCAAATGCGCTCCCCACCCCAAATCCAAGGAATCTATTGTAAGGGTCTGATCTGGGGGCTCCAGACAGAAGAGAATCCCTTTTTCCAAACTGAGTGGATCCATCCACCAAAGAAGTGTTCTCCTTACTGGCTCTGTGACTCTGACCATGTGGTCTAGGTCGTCTGAGCACTGATCCCACTACACCCCGAGCATCCACTGTGGGATTCTCATGTGGAGGCGGGCCAGAGGAGTGACTGGAATGGCCACCGCCATGTGCCCCAGAAGTCTGAGGAAGATCCTTGCTGGGACATGAGGAATTATTAGCACCGATCCGGCTATCTCCCGCAAGCGATCACCCCTCTCTGGGGGCAGAAAAGCCATGCCCTGCACCGAATCCAGGACCGCTCCGATGAAGACGAATCTTTGGCTGGGTTCTGGGGA